>OY365810.1:41387512-41406598 GCA_959347315.1 Bimastos eiseni
CACTCCCTCCATTTTGGTTATGGCTCACATTGATATTGGATAGCCAAAATATTTTGATAATTTAAAAAAATAGGACGAGGTCAATAACAATATCATAGAAGACATTGGACGAAAAAGTGTTGACCAACATCTTAACTAATTATATGAAAGAAATACAGTGGAGATCTTGTCTCTCCCGAACATAGCGATTGAATAGAATTGATAGCATGGATGAGTGGAGATTAAAATATCAAGGGCATGTGGTTTTACATCACTGCCTTATCTACTGTATTAAAATATGAAGTTTGACTTTGGGTACAAATAGAAATAATATTATAACCAACAGGAAGACTGCTCACATAGTTTATGTAATGGTTCCAGGATGATTATAATTATTTCGTCATTAACCAATTAATGAGCTTATATAGGTTGGGAGCTGTAATATTTGGCCTGAGATCATGCTGGAAACGTTGATATGGACTGTTTGGTCATTTAAAAGATTTATGGCTTCGAATAATCCAGTATTTATTTTCCACAGCCCTTGATGACAAGAATATGGTATTCATTATCACTCCATGGAAAGACAGTGTCGTGATAGTTGGAGTAGCTCGCCGGAAATCATTCCAAGCACCAGATGATGACTATCATGAACTGCTGGAATTGTCTTTTTTTCAATCCGCCAGAGTAAATAACCATTTCCAATAACCAATGGTAATATACCCTGCCAGATTGCTTGCCAGATACATTGGCTTGGTGAAGATGTGGTTGTTCCGTAGGCGAATAAACCATCGTAGCTAGAAATCAATGGGTTATGGAAGTCGTTTGGTCCCAGATACTACACACAAATCAGGATGCATCTCAAGTCACCACAAACACAGAAGGAAATATATATAGTTCATAATCATCATGAACTAATGAGGAAGCATCGTATATCGCAAGTTGGTCAAATAAGGAAGCATATTAGTGAAGCCTGTCTCATTATGACCCCTATAATTATATGTTTGTCAGACGCTCAGTTAAGTAGCTTTGACAATACCATCATTTTTATTGACGCGCCCTGCACTCTGCGTATTGAAAGTGATACAGAGTTGTCGCTTAGACTTACCAAATAGAGGCGGCTATGTGATACATGTCAATAATATAATGTAATTAAAATTACCACAACCTAGTAAAAATATGATAATGATAAGAATAATAGGAATGATAATAAACAATACAATAGTATGGAATGCTAAAGAGAGCAATATAGAACAACTCATTATGCGGAAGAGCATTCCAAGAAAATAATTATTGATTGATTCACATTTTTTATTTATATTAAGTTCTTTGAATGGTTATGTACATTATTTATCACAAGCTTGGTCGATTAAGTCGATATAGCAGTGGCAATCAGTAGCAGTCAGACTCATCTGATTATTACCATAGTTTTACATGGCACGTGTAACAGCGGCCTAGAAAGCCCGAAGATCGCCCATTCATGGTTTTTGTTGGTGAAATCAATTCATCTCCAGATTGTCATGATTTTCGTCACGGCTAATTATGATCGTCCGGTGGCTGCCTAGTGTTGTATGCGAGATAGCGTGGTGCGTGTTTACTGAACCATTTATACAACAGGATGCAATGTTTAAATCTTGAGCATTCGTCTACTCATAGCCACTGAAGCTGACCGTGTATTGTGGTTATAATATAATCGAACGATTTAAGTCACATGACAATACAAACCACAGCTTGATGAGCAGATGAAGACGAATCACAATAGGCCGTGTCAAATCAAGAAAAGGAACATTATGATAGTTTTCATTATTGAGTTTCCTCTTAGCATATTCCTTATCCATCTCCGTTGTCTCTGTCTTATCGTGCGTATACTATACTGTAAGAGGGTTCTTTCTTCTCCTATTATTCCCAGCACCTCTTCGTTTGTTACATGCTCTGTCAAACTGATTCTCTCCATTCTCCTCCATATCTACATCTTCTTATATTCTCTATTACATCTAGCATCTTCTCCGATATTGCTTCCCAGGTAGCATTTCCCTTCCTCCAACACATATTATTTTTGCAATTGTTTAATTTCGCTTACTGCCAGTACCTTTTTTCTCATTTCGTGTTCGTTTAATGCTGTGCTTAGTCTATCAATCACGATCTGTAGGCCTCTCTGACTTCAGCATTGCTATGGTCCCCGATACCGCGAATAAATCAGGATGCAACTCATATCACGAGAACATCATGAAACTTAAATAGCATGAACAAACGAGGAAGTAAGGCATATTGCGAGCAAATTGGGAAGCATTATTATTTCTATATAAAATTAGGAAGCATAGTAGTAAGGTCTGCCTCGTAATGACTTCTATATTTGTCTAATATTGATTCTAAAGACCATCATTTGTAGCTGCTCCAAGAAACGATATGTCTTCTCTTCTATGTGCTCTATCAGCAGATCTTAACAGGGAGGTTGTCTTTACGACAATCGCAGCATCTGGGGTGTCCGCTCGATAATCCGAAGGTTAAATAGTCCGAAGAAGTTCGATAGGTCCAAGATGCTGTACTCCGACATTAATTTAACTAAAAGCTGGATTGGTTGATTAAAAGAATGTGTAAAACTGGTAGCTGGATTTATATGAAAATTATCATTCCTAAATGGAAGCTGGATGAATGAAAAGAATATTGTAATTCAGCTTCAAGAAAAGCATAATTCTTATCATCAATCCAGCTACGGTTTTAAAGCCTAAATCTTATCACTTTTCGACCGGACACCTTGTGATCTTCGGACTATATACAAAAAAGAACCTGTGGCCGTCATTTGCGATTACTGTATGCAATGATGGTAGGATTTAGATTCTTCATCGATGATGTCTCATTGAAAGAGAAGAGCTTAATGGTCCAGATCGAGGGGTTTTATTAACTTCCAAGGCAGATGCCAATGTACACGGCGCTTTTAACATCAGCGAATGGCTACTTCAAATATCACATCTAAAATCAAAATTTGTGAAGGTTGGTTGATGATTTTCAGAGCGTTCACCGTTGACTGTATGTTGTATAATCCATTGTGTTCTCTACAGTGTTGAATGCAAGACCTTAAACTTCAAGATCAAGACGAGACCGAGATGGTGAGGTACCGAGACCGTGACCGAGACAGGTGTTGAGACCGAGACACTAGGTTCAAGACAGTTCGAGACAGTAAAAGACAAGTGATCCTATATAAAAGGCTGTAAAATACTAATGTATCATTATTTGGGTATAAGATGCATTTGTAATTTCAATTTGAAACTTAATTATAATGTATATTGTATCAATTTCCAAGAACAGTCTTTATATTGCCGAGTTGTATCTTTTTCGATATTACTTCCTCGGCGTATCTTCTGAATAGTATGAAGGCACTTGTGAACTCTTCTAGACGATTTTAAATAAGCGAATTCGATACCAAATACCAAACGAAATAATAAATGTGCGCATATCCTTACTCGCCCTGAGAAACTCGAAGTTGTTCCGATCGTTTCGGTTATGGTGGTTTTACATCAATGACAAACTAATAGTCAATAGCTATTGTTTGTAAATAGGGCTAACTTCAAATTGTGTAAACGCAAACTTCACAATTTCAGGTTCTCTCTAAGACATTTCTCCACTTTAAGACAATTGTATTGATTCCAGTATTATGTGACTCACGCGTTAACCAGAATTACCGTTTCTCGCAAATTTCGGTTTCAGTTTCTAGCGCAAAATTTTAAGACAGTTAACGTGAAACTTATCGAGACCGCTTGTTCGAGACAAAACAAGACTTTCACTTCAAGACAGTTTCTAAAAATTTCGAGACACTACCTCGAGACCGAGACCGAGATGGCAGACTTAAGAAACTGAGAAAACTGTCTCGAGACCATACAACTCTGGTTCCCTACGCCCAAAAATCTGTCCTGGACTCAGACATTTGTCAAAATTACCGACCTGTAAAATTAGTATATATTCATCATCTTTCCTTTACTTTATAAAATTCTTGAAAGTTCTCTTTCCAGTTCCATCCCTACCGCAAGCTAGTGAACTGTCTTCAGGGCATATCATTGTACTGAAACTCCTCTTCCGTCGCTCTCGGCCGAGAGATATAATCATGGTCAATTGCCAACTCATCTTTCTTATCTGGCCTATTGACGTTTCTTCAGCACTGACGTTTGAAACTATGGCATCTCAAACATTAATCTTTCTTGGTTCAAGTCGTACCTCACAGACTGCTCTCGGATGATTGTCCTTGTTAACACCAGATCCAAGTGGGTCAGGTTTGATTTCATTACCGTGATGTGGATGATGATGATGATGATGATGACGATGACGACGACGACAATGACGATGACGATGACGATGACTATGACGACGACGATGACGATGACGATGACGATGACGATGATGTTGTTGACGATGACGTTGACGATAATGATGATGAAGAGTAGAATAGTATATACATGTAGGTCGGATGAAAATGAACGCATTTTCGTTTAAGATATCCAAACGTATTAGCAAAATGGATGAAGAAATGGCATCCAGGATCATCACCAGCACATGCGAATCGATTCCAAAGTCGTTTTCTCGTGTTTCTGATCACATGCACAACTTAATACCGACCTTCGGACTATCAACAACACAGTACTCGATCATGTGTGGTAGCATGGCAGAGTTCCATATCCGACCGCTGAATACTTGCATCACCGACACAGATTATTTGATCTGCAGCACTGATGAGATAGCCTTCAGCGGCGACGACATTCTTCAAGCGTTGCCAAGTGATATGAGTGGTCTAAATGATACGATTGAGTGCTACAAGATGGAATCATATCAGGGGTATCCAGGTTTCGTTCGATTACGAATTGCAGGAGGAATCATCTATAGTTGGAATTGCAAGAAATACGAATTCTACGATGCATTTCCTCAAAATATCTACATATTCCCAGATATGGCTAATCTTGCAACGTCTATTTGCTATACCAACTTTAAACGATTTCCATCAAGCCCTAACACTGTTAGTGGTCCAGCAATATCATGCAAACAAAGTACTCGTGGAAGCGATGCCGTCAGAAGCCTGTGGTGCCCTCAGTGGCCCAGTGAAGCAGAAAATTGGCCCATTCGACCAAAAACTCACGGATGGCCGACGATTGATACAATCTCTGAGGTTATGCAAAATGGTTGTCACATTGTCTATAATCAGCATCATTCTTGCAGAAACCTGCATGAACAATGGAGACTGTCATTCTCCTTTGCGGAGCTGATATTACTTCAAAGTTGGACTAAATTTCAACAGATTGTCTATCACTTGCTGAGATTTTTTGCCAAAAGAGTATTGGTGCATATGGGCTGTGCAAAGGAGGATGAGGTTCTCTGTACCTATCATTTAAAGACTCTGATGTTATGGACATGTGAAGAGAAATCGGCGGAATGGTGGAATTCCTCTTCTGTTTTTTCGATCTGCTCTCAGTTGTTGCAAAGGCTTGTTGAATGGTTGAGGAAGAGATGCTGTCCAAACTATTTTATTCCTGAAGCAAATTTATTTCATAATCAGTGGAATCCCAAAATTTTTGATGATACAATAAGACTACTAATTGAATTCTGTAAATCTGAAAGTCTATGTGAATGGTTTGTGAAAATTTATATTCTGCCATTGGCTCGAAAATATTTTGAAATTGAATGTACATCGAAAATTACGGAACATTTTCTAATACCTCTCTATGAATACAGAAACGCGAATGAATTGACTTCCTTGGATTCAGCTGTTTCTGCCAGGTACAGTTCTACTCGCATGATATATCGTTGCAGTAAAATCAGGGTGACTCTAGGACTACGGAGATGCTTAAAAAGTGGATATGATGTTCCATCCATGCATCCTAACACATGTGGAATAATGTGCATACACGCGTGTCTTCCACAAATAGCAAACATATCATGTTTCAGATACTATGACAACCTATTGTATATTCTGTCTATTGCAAATGCTTTAGGCGATGGAACGATTTCATGGGACAGCAGTAACTTTGTTGAATTTATCAAAGCAATCTCGATGCAACCCGAAGTTGTAAGGTCTGAGTATCATAACTTTCCGAAAACGCACAAAGAAAAAAGCAGTCGATCTAAATTCCTGCGTGCTCAGGATCTCATGCAGAACTTAACAGGATCAAATAGCCGTTCAGAATTTCAGCTACTGTCTCTCATATCAAAGGCGTTTCTTAGAAAAGCTCTTGAATCTCTCGACCGTACGTGCAATGTATGCAAGCGCATTGCTCTTGCATCTTTGGCCTACTTGGCAGCCCTCCATTTCTCGACATCAGATTACGAACAGGCAAAACGTTTTTGTCTGGCTGTCCTAGTTGACAGCCAGGCAAAGTGTAAGGAATCGTTGAATGCAGGTAGTTTGTTATTTATTGACGACGTTGCAAGAATTGTTGGATTGTGTGTGCTCCACCAGAAGATTACGACAACTTACGACAATCTTCCTGACATCCGCAACAGGCTATACATTGACCTGCGTCTTTCGCCAAAGGTGTTAGCTTATTATTTGATTTCATTAATTGCGAATATAATTCCCAAACATGACGATTTGTACCACGAATTACCCAATTCATTTTTTCCAATGGACGAATATTTTAAGGCTACAATGAAGACAAAATGTGTTGTTTTGACGACGCTTGGTGATCATGTCAGTGCCTTCAGACAAATCATTTATCGACGGACAGATTCATTGACAGGAACCGAGTCCAAAATATTGAATCCGCTTACAGCTAAGAAAATCTTAATTGACCTGTTAATGGAATATGCTTTTGAAAATATGACATCATTCTATGGTGTGATTCACAAAGACTTTGGCGTCCACTGTAACACAATTGACTGCTATCATGCTTTGTACTTATACAAATGCTGCAAATACGATGAAGTTTTGCATCTATGTGAACGGATTCTTCACGAGCCTGGTATCCAGGTAAATTTTAAATATTTTGTTTTTGCGAATATCTTGATGTTGCCACCTCTTGACTTATTCTTCGATCGAGACATACAGTCATTGCTTGGATTTCACACTCTCTATCATTATTTAGCACATCTGAATAGCCATTTTCTGAAATTAGAGGTGACTGACGATTTAACCTTTGCTCACTGGTTTGCCCGAGAGGTGTGCTTTAAAAAGAATGAACTATCTGCATCTCTCACAAGAAGCTACACCATTAAGCGTCAGTATTTTCTTGGAAGACATTTTCTAGCCAGATATTTGAAAGTCAGATGTTGCATCGACCGCAATCTTCCGTTAACAGAAGCAATGGAAGAATTTACTGCTGAGAAATCTGATCTTCCGTTTGAACACGCCATTCACAGGTTTCTTGTAGAAAAGATTCGTTGTTTTAAAATATAAATCAAGGGTTGTAATAAATTAAAGCATCAATGACTATATTGTTTTCGTCTGACATTTGTCTTTTGTGGTAAGTAATATTGAAAATTGATGGTCAATTCGAAGACGTTGTCGCGTGGCTGAGCTCAGGATATTGGCGTCCTAGTGTTTAGATGGTGATGATCTATTCCTCCTTGTCACTGTGGAAACTCTAATCACGGCTGATAGGAAGTGCTGAACTAAAACATAGCGAGGAGATCGTTATGGCATACATGTAGTTGCACTGCGGCAGAAGGAAGAAAAGAGTCGAATGCGATATATTTGCTGTTCCTTGAACATTTAGAAAGAAACGTTGGACATTTATTTCACAAAAAGATTACAGGCAGTATTTTCACTTGTGTTTTTAATTATGTTCTTTCTCAATTTTTAAGTAAGAGAATATCCGAAATTAGATTATTATCAGGATTTTGATTGATTCAGCATTCTACATGGACAACGGAAGACCCTACTGATTGGAAAACACATCACTGTATAATTGTTTCAGTTATGACGTGTCCTCATTTCAACTGTGTCAGATAGATCAGAACAGATGCATTTAAAGATTCCGTAGCTACAAGTATGGATCATCTGATCGTTTGCAAGACATTAGTTAGGCCTATCGTTCTTATGGAATGCGCTTTAGAAAATATAACATTATTCTACAGTGCGAATCAAGAAGACTTTGACGACCATTGTAACAATGTCGTCTACTAACGTGTCTAACACCTTTAGAAATGTCTTAAAACGATGGAATGTTGTTCTGATGGAATTTGCTTTTATTGACTTGTGCAAATTCCATTTCTTAAAGTTTAGTACTTTGTGCTTATAGCTTGCCTTAATCGAAGATGAGAAGACATCCAGCCAGTATCGGTTCATGAAATTGACAGAAAGTCGAACAACACCTTCTGCAATTTTTGCGGTGCTATTTAACAGGTTTAAACTGGAACTGATTTTTAAACAGTTCCACATATAGCTAATTTATAAACATTGAATCCATATTGCAAGTTGCAGCTTCATTAGCCTGAGGCTACATGTACATATGTGCAGGTATCAGTTACTTGGTTGTACCGTGTACTATAGCATCAGCTGAGTCACTTCGTTGAGCGCACTCTTCCTCGTATGTTCTTAATAGCCAATCAGCATGGATGTTACCAGCAGTGACACTAGTATGCGGTAGTAGTCATCCAGTGGTTAAATTCAACCAGATTACGCCGGATATGAGATCCTGAACGTCGGATTTGAGATCCACCACCTCAACAGATGAGATCCGCCACCCAAATGAATGCCTTGGTTAAAAAATCCACCATTAGCACCTCAGTTCACACTTTTGTGCTTATCCGAATTGCAAAGAGCGATTATATCTGGTATAGATTCGCAACGTAGCCTGTCTTAGGCTTCAGCTTAAAAAAATTTCACATGTGGAGATCCGGATGAGAAATTAAACCACTGTGGTCATCTATCTCCGTGTTGTCATTATATGTTCGTCCAATCAAGTTACAGCTGCCTTAATCTCAACTTTCAGTTAATAGAAGTTAAAAATGGACGGAGTAAACTACGAAATATTTCTTCATCAACGACTGCACGAGTAGACGAAATATAATCGAATAAGTCATCAGATAAACTTCGGCAACTGACTGGAATACCCTAAGAAAACATTGCACGTGCACCTGATAGGCGTCCATCCTACTTGTAAGTAATAATTATTATTTTATGACTGAACCTTTCAGATCTTAACCGGTCATGCCTCTTGACGTTGAGACCGAGGTATGGATATCTTGAAGAACATTATTTGGGTTTTATGACCTCGTTTAAAGTGCATACATCCTGTGTGATACTACCCGTTTTGTGAAAAGACACATTACAAATGGAAACTAGGCCTACTTGACATTGAAGCAAGTTGCAATTTTTGTGTCTGAAAGGACCCAATTGCAAGTCTTGTAATATTTCTTTCAAAAATTGATAACCGTTTGGTAGCTGTTCATGTTTGCCAAGTTACGCTTAAGATGCTAATTAAAGAAATATTATGACATATAAAATGCAAAGGTAAAACTGCCTTTGTGTTACTTTATGATCGATTTATTAATCACTTGACAAGGATGTGCTTCCTGATCGTCACCAGGCCTCTGAACTAGGAAGTTGAGGTTTCCATAAAAAGATTAATACCTGACATTGAAACGACATGATATTAATTTGCTACAAGCTAATATAAATTACACATGCACCTCGAAAGTCAATCAATATGTTTAACGGCTGACAGGATGGCAGTTCAGGTTTGGAAGAATTGAGACGGTCAGTTCCAGATAACGTTTCATGTTACATCGACTCAAGGTAATGAAAAACTTATTGAATAGTTTAAAAAAAATTTATATTTGTATTAATTAACCTGATTTCAATTTCTTGTTGGCAGTCTATAACTGCAATAGCGGTTAATTTGATCGACTTATTCTTATATATTCAGTCATTTATTTCGAGAATTTATGTATAGCGCCTCTTCAAGGAGACTACTAAGAGGCGCTCCCAACCCCAGCGCGGCCAAATATATAAGTCCATGGTATTGCAAAAATGGGTGTCTCTTTCGAGATGGAGATGAACTTACGTGAATCTTAACCTAAAATAAGCATAGTAGGCCTACAATAATTACCTTTCTAAGGCATCCTTCAAAAGCCTAATGAGACTACTGTATTGCCCCTTGGTTCACGTTCTAGAACCATGGCTATAAGCTTAATATGGTTCATACTCTGGCTATTCTCGATTTTCTCTTTCAATTGGTCGCTCTCTGTGGATCGGGAACCTGTGACCAAGAAACTTTATAGATATGACTTTGGATATAGGAGTTTTTTCTATCAGTAGTAAACGGTCAAACATTTGCGATGGAAAGATAAAAAACAATGTAGGCCTAGGCCTAACTAGTTTTTGTAGCATTGAGAGTGATTGTATCATCAGAAAATGCTATTAGGAAATGGGTAAGTGATGAAACATTTGGTAAGTCGTTGATGTAAAGTACAAACGGAATGGGGCCTAAAATGGAATCTTTAAGAACCTAATATTCGATCAGTTTGGCATTGAAGACAGATACATTGCAATAAACATATAATTACTACCAAAATTGTGTGGCTTTGCCTGGCAAAATCACTATTTCGCCCGAGACTGATGATGATGATGATGCCGATGGTGGTGATGATGATGATGATGACGACGATAACGATGATGATGATGATTGTGCTGCTGCTGGTGGTGGTAGTGGCGACGACGACGACGATGATGATAATGATAATTATGATCATCATTATGCTCACAACGAATGATTATCATGATGACAATGATGATGATGATGATAACGATGATGATGATGACGATGGTGAAGATGATGAAGAGGATGATGATGATGATGGACTTGGTCTTGAAGTCTTGCTCTTGTGCCCAACACTGATCCATGGTAATGAGCTCTGCATGAACAGATTCAATCAGCAACATCGTCAGACTACTTTGACGAATATCAGACATAGTGCTTCGTAGATATGTTACAATTAATTTCAGAGCAGAAACGCTTTTCTGACAAGCTGCTAATGTCACTGGTAAAACAATGGCTATGTTCGACATCCTGTACATTTCATGAGAAGCAAGTTGTATGGATGCAGAAAAGAAGCCAGAACAATTGTTGTGGCCATTTTATTAGTTGCACATAAAGTTGAATGCTTTAACAGGCAAATGGAATGGGAAAATTCATGGTTGAGGTCTTCAACAATACTGTCCTACAAAAGTGCAAAAACATAATGTTGCCATTATGATAATTTTAAAAAAGACAAGTTTTGGCATAAATGCCTGTCATAGCAGGAATTCAGAGAATCGTCTATCTAGTTCAGAAATCTCAAATGTGCTGCCTAAATGTGGCTTGCGTGTTCACTTGAGAACTTTGTCTCACAGTGTCATCAACTGCCTAGCTAGAAAAACGGAAGGCATTAAACAGACAGTCTAACAATTCTTACTTCATTCGTCTGCCTTTACAAAGACCACTGTTTTATCTCTAAATTCTTTGAAAGAGGCACTTTTATGTGTGACAACGTCGGCAGCTGCAGATAAGTCAACGCTTGAAGATTGGAGTTGAATTGATACAATATGAAGCCTACATGGGAATACATAAAGTCTACATTGCACTTACACCACGATGACGATGACAATGGCGATGAAGGCGACGATGGCGATGGCGATGACGATGATGATGATGTGATGATGATGATGATGATGATGGTAATGGTGATGATGGTGGTGGTGGTGATGGCGGCAGTGGCGACGGCGACGACGACGACGACGATGATCATAATGATAATTATGACCATCATTATGCTCATAACGAATGATTATCATGATGATAATCATTAGTGTATTTGTGATATTTAGGATGACGGACGATGCGGAGGTACCGACTGAAGAAATGGTGTCATTGCACATCGCTGGCACATGCCAATTGCTTCCCAAGTCACTCCCGATAGTTTCTGAAAAAATGCATAACTTAATCCCACCTGGTTGCTCTGTGCCCAAAAAGTATTCGATTTTGTGCGGCAGTAGTGTTGAATTCTATATTCAACCGCTGAATACCTGCGTTTCGGACTCTGACTTTTTAGTAGCCAGTGTTGATGAGTTGGCATTCAGTGGCGACTTTCCAGTGTTGCCAAGTGATATGAGTGGCCTACCAGAAACAATCGAGTGCTTCAAGATTGAATCATATCAGAATTATCCAGGTTTCGTTCGATTACGAAGTTTCGGTACAATGAACTATGATTGGAAACACCACACGTGGAAACACAAAATGTACGATCCTAACATGGCAGCTCTTTCAAACGAATACAAGAAATTTAATCTGGCTGCCTCAAATGAGTTTTTCTTGTGTACACGAATTGGGAACACTAGGCAAAACATTGTTAGTGGTCCATCACTTAAATTTCCTCCAGTAGCTCCTGATTGTTGTCTTGGACTTGATTTCGTCCAAAGCGTGTGGTGTCCTCAGTGGCCGAGAGAAGTCGAAAATTGGTCGATTCGACAAAGAAAATGCGGGTGGCCGACGAAAGATACAATATCCAATGTTCTGCAGAATGGTTGCCATCTTGTATACGTTCAACATCGTTCTTGCAGAAACGACAGCGAACAGTGGAGATTATCGTTTTCAGTTGCAGAAGTAATTTTGCTTCAGAGTTGGACTAAAGTTCAACAGATTGTCTATCATTTGCTGAGATTCTTTGCCAAAAGAGAATTAATAGAAAAGGGTTGTCCAAAGGAGGATGAAGTTCTCTGTTCATATCATTTAAAGACCCTGATGCTATGGACATGTGAAGAGAAGCCATCCGAATGGTGGATGTCATCTTCTCTTTTTGTAATGTGCTGTGAGTTGTTAGTAAAGCTTTTAAAATGGCTTAAGAGAAGATACTGTCGGAACTATTTCATGCCTGAAGCAAATTTATTTAATCGTCCGTTGAGTTCCACAATAGTTAAAAATACTGAGAAAAAACTAAATGAATTCGGCAATTCCGGCATTCTGTGCAATTGGTTCGTGAAAAATTACGTGCTGTCATTCTTTCGAAAAAATTACCAGACAGAAATCGCAATGTCTCATTTTATGTGTTCTATGCGCCATTATCTTGAATTTCTCAAAACGAACGAATCAAATTCTTGGGATGTATTGTTTTCTACTAGATTCGAATATTGTCAGACGGAATTTCGTTTCAAACTTGAAGGAGTGTGCCATGTAGACATGCGCCATATTTTGAAGTTAAAGTGTCATACAACAAATCTTCAACCTGGAAGATATAAATGCTTAACAACGACACAAAACATCTCTTGTTTCGCATACTATGACAATCTACTGAATATTTTGCATACTGCACGTGAAATAGGCTTGGGGAAAATTTCGTGTGATAACAGCCTCCTTGATGAATTGATCAAAGCAATTCCAAATAAAAACAAAATTGTAAAATCTAATTGTCACAATTTTCCGAAAGTGCACACAGCCCGCAGTGGGCGGTTTCAATTCATGCGTGCTCATGATATCATGCTGACTCTAACTGAATCAAATGGCAGTTCAGAATTTCAATTACTGTCTCTCATGTCAAAGGCGTTTCTTAGAAAGCCACTAGAATCTGTCTGTTCCACCTGCCCTGAGTGCAAGGGGATCATCCCTGCAGCGCTGGCCTATCTCGCTGTCCTTCATTTTGCAACATCAGAATACCAACAAGGAATGCGCTTCTGCTCAGCAATTCTCTTGAATCAGACTTCTCAACAACAAAAAGAAAGTTTGAATGCAAGTTGTTTGCTGTTTATTGACGATGCCGCGAGAATCGTTGGATTCATTGTTCTTCACAAGAAGATCACGGAAGGAAATCTTCATTACATCAACAAATGCTTGTTCCTTGATTTGCGTCTTTCACCAGAGGTTTTTGCCTATTATTTAGCGGCTTCATTTGTCGAAAGACCACCCAAACACAGTGATTTTAGTCATGCTAAGCCTGATTTAATATTTCCTATGGACAAATATTTGCTGAGTTTAGTAAAGCCAAAATGCATCGCTTCATTGGAGTCAAATAATCATTTCAACGCTATATGCAGAACAGATTTATTGACAGATACGATTGTCGATCCTTTGAGAGTTGTGAAGATTCTCATGGAATATGCTTTGGAAAATATGTCATCATTCTACAGCGTGTTCCGTAGAGACTTTGGAATTGAGTGCAGCACAGTTGATTGCTATCGTGCTTTGCACCTTTACAAGAATCGGCAATACGATGAAATGTTGCTTTTGTGCGAACGAATTCTCCAGACGCCTGACCTGCCAAGTGATTTGAAGGAATTTGGATTTGCAAATGTTTTGGTGTTACCACCGCTGGACTCATTTTTCGGCAGAGACGTACAGTCGTTGTTAGGACTTCATACACTCTTTCATTATTTATCACCTGAGAATGAAAATATACGGCTGAGTAATTCAACTGACACTTCAACGTTTGCAGGATTCTTTGGCTATGACGTGCTCGTTCGTAGGAAAGAACTTTCCACATCACTTCAAGAAAATTATTCCGTCAAATTTCACTATTTTCTAGGAAGACATTTTCTTGCAAGATATTTGAAAGCGAGATGTTGTATCGACCGCGGTACTGTGAATAGAGCTGCACTCACTGAATTTGCTAGCCAGAAAGTTAATCTTCCTTTTGAACGGATCATTTTCGCGTACTTCTTCTGCGTAAGCCTCTTGCTTTAACAAAGCAATTCGTGGGCTAAATGCATCCACGACTAAATTATCTTTCCCTGTGAATTTTATTTTATGATATGCTGCTGACTTTGACTTTCATGTCACATCGTCATTCGCTGACCAGTTTATCAAAAAGGCGAAGATGTCATCTTGCACGGTATTTGCTGTTCAGTTGTTTTATTGCTTTTATCTTCCGCTTAAGACATTTGCTGTCATGAAATGTTATTTCCCGTTTGAAGAAATTATCGGCAGATTTCTTCTGCGAAAGTGCATCCTGTCAATTGGTAATTCGTGAGTTTTATCATGCGAAGTGTAGTTGCAGATTTTCCCTAAAGTCGGACGCTTGAGACACACTTGAACCCGAACTATTTTTTCAAGACTCCGCCAGGTGCACCTTTGCCGTGCGCGTGATCGCCTGCTCCGCCGCTGTTAAAATTGGAGTTCATTGTTACTGACATGTATGTAAAACCTTGTTAAGTCATATGAAAGAAATTTTAGTGCTCCTGGCAGCGACAAATCAATCGTCTAACGTTACGCAAACAGAATCGAAACGACTTAGCCGACAGTTGCGGTGACTTGAATAATTGGCTAACATAAACAGTTGTTCCAAAGAGGTTGTTTGAATTGATTACCGTTAAAGAAGAATAAGATGAACGAATAAGTGTACGCGAGCTATTTGATTAAAGGTTAAAAGCCTTATGTTTTGAGCATCTGTTGTTTACTTGATGAGTTACGATGTATCGGTTCAATTTATTGCGAAATAAACATTTTGGAAAAGGATGACGACGATGATGTTCTTTGGGCAATAATGAGAATGATTACTACTGAAAAGGCTATCACGGATTGATGAAGAATTAATATCTTCAGATAAACCCGACGAAGAGAGAGAGACAGGCAGAGAGAGTGAGTGAGTGAGACAGCCATGCGCATGTAATATTATGGACTTCGTCTTTCTTACCTTGGTCTCATGGTTCATGGCCAATATTCTCGCTGTTCGTTGGATCTACCTCTGGACCATCTATTGTATTATTGTCTTATTCATTGCATGTGCACTTTATATCAAAAGAGGCGATGGAATATCTTCCGTTAATTACAATCAGTCAATTGTTTTGAGAATTGCTCCATATTCAAGTCCAAACGCAACTTTTCTGCATGCAAATAGCTCTAGATCATCTATAGCGCCATTATCTCCAAAGGTATATCCAAAGCAGTGTATGCCTCGGTCTATACGACCTGGAATTTTGTACCACAAGAAATACTTAACATTTTGAAATGTTCAAATTCAGATGCCGCAAAAAGGCCTACTTGTTACCTCACACTACATGACTTGTCTATCCACTCATTATTTCACTAAACTAATTATCTAATAGTTAAATAGTTAAATCTGGTTAAGCATTGTTTTTAAAATTTCAAGTAATTTTGTTTCACCGACCCCCGTTTAACTCTATTATGTTATAATAGGGCGTATATGTCAGCGGAATTTAGGTTTCTTTAGGGTTCTCGACATGCACCTCGCTCTGTTAAAAAATAGACCTCATACAAAAACAAAACTGAAGCAATAAAAAACACATCAACGAAAAAATGATTTTATCGTTTCTTATATTTACTTATAAATATGTCAATAAACAGTTAATTACTTGCAGTAAAAAGTCGCTAGTTGATTAATTTAATAGTAGTCACCGACAATTTCTGCTGAACAAATTCGAGATTTTAGGGGTACAAGCATCTAAAAAGAGGCAGGCAGACTGTTCCAAATCAAGCTGCGCAATGTGGATATACCGTATTCAATAGCTATCTCAGCACACGTTACACTTGCGCCCAGTAGTTCATTATTGACGGCAGATGACTGCCTTCGTATAATATAATTATGGCCAGAGATTCTAGTAGGCTAGAGTCGAATACAACACATCAAAGGATTTACAATCAGTTTCAGCATACATACGAATACACAAACGATCTTCCTATTTAACCAAAATCTGTTAACACCGTGTTAAGAGGATGGGCCATGTAATCATTGGACTCAATCTCAGCCTGTGACTCAATGTAGCGCAATATAAATACTTGATTACGGTTTTGGTCACATGTATCTATGTACCTCGTGATGACGACGTCAAGAATAGTCATCTAAATTATTAAAATTGACTTTAAATGATTTTGTCACAGATCAATGAATCATTTTGTACTCTGTTAAAGTAGTATCTCCCAAGATTGTGAAATTGCACGTCATGTAACTGATAAACTATCAAGGAAGTTTCACATTCTTGCAAAGTACACATTATGTTGTAGTTCATGTATCATACATGTACATAAGTAACACAAATATCGTTGTTTAGAACTCTTAGCATAGCCTACAACATTCACAAGTGCTACTCAGAGATCTGAAGTTTATGAGACACTCAAGTTAAGAGGCCTGAGCCACTCATCGGACTAAACCTTCTACACGCACACGAAAACTGAAGGACCCCTCCGACCAGATGTTAACAACCTATCTACATGTACGGACCCGTTCACGTCTGGGCACAGGCCTCTACGAAGGTGTTATAATCACTAAACACCTGTTGGTTTTAGACTCATTTAACGAAGCGCTTAAAAAGTAACACGTAGGATTTCAACGCTTGTCCACAAACGCAGGTTTGTTGATAAGTTGCTAGGCGATATCTTCCATGATATGTACAGTATAAAATCCTGCATGATTTAAGCAGTGACATAATTATTATTAAATGGTATTTCGTTGTATTTGAAAACCTGGGTGTTTGCCTTGTTAGTAGCATAACACCGCTGGTTAATTAATGCTCTTCTGGAATCAATATTAAAATTGATTTTAAATAATTTTATCACATAATTACGAATCGTTTTCTACTATGTGATAGCAGTATCTCCCAAATACGTCACCTATTCGCAAGATTATCTTAAAAGAAAGGGGAAATGTCACGGAACCCAAGTTCCGCGAGAGCAAAGAGCTCACAAGGCCGGAACGAGACTGGTTTTGACAAGGAATACAAGGAGATACGGGAACTGAACAACGGAACCTTGAAGCTGCTGGCGGAAAAACAATCGGAACTGGCGTCTCGGACAAGGCTCCTGGAGAAGAAGAAACTTGTGGATATTCATGGGAATCAGGCGGAAATGACGTCGATGAGGGCAGAGGTCGTTCG
Organism: Bimastos eiseni; assembly: GCA_959347315.1. Taxonomy (NCBI): domain Eukaryota; kingdom Metazoa; phylum Annelida; class Clitellata; order Crassiclitellata; family Lumbricidae; genus Bimastos; species Bimastos eiseni. The sequence continues at coordinate 41,405,268 of OY365810.1, forward strand.
TGCGCGGAAGCTCGTCATGGCGACTGGGAAGTACGTGACCCTTGACCTGAAACCAGCATTGACGAGGCTGGCGGAAACATCGGGAAGATACGCTGCTCTTATGCAGAAGAAACTAAACGATGAGTTCGATGAATACGGTACGTTAGTCAGATTGTTAGCTATGCCCTGTGTATTACATGAGATGCTGGTGCCAGAAAATTGAAGGTTCGATTAGACTCTACCTAATATAAATGGCCTCATGATGCCGTTTAATGCGGTATTCCAACTACATGTATGCCACCACAATATTGATGTAGTATTCCCATACAGTATGCCAATTGTTTCACCCCGATTTTGATAGGCATTCAAGTATAGTATTCTAATTATGCTACCCCAATATAGATAGGGTATTCCAGTAAAGTAGTCGAATTTTGCGACCCAATACAGACGGGCATTCGGACCGCATTCCAATGCAGTACCATATTTCAATAATGCTACTCCAATTGGTCATGTTCAATAGTAAAACGCCATATGACGACCATGGAAGTTACCAGGTTAAGCTTGATTGACTTACATGCAAAAATACAAACATGCAAGCATACATACAACGTCAGAGAATATCAATTTATTACGATCACAATTTATATGGCTTAGGGTCAAAGAAAGTGAATGTCGAGACGTTTGTATCAATTATGAAGGAGATGCAAGAGATACGGGATTTTGCTCAGCAGCTCAACTCATCAATCGCTGAAATGGACGCTGAAATCTACTTAGCAGCTGTCCAAATACTCAGCGCTGAGAAAGACGTCAACGCCGTCAACGACGTCATTCAAGTTCGTAACAAATTAGGTCATCCAAAAACATAAAGAAATACGAGCATTAAAATATTTAAAATAAATACGTGATAAAATTAAATCATCCAATGACAAGAGGATATATATAATACAGTCATTCAAATGCATAAGAAAATTGGGTCATCCATGAACAAAAGGATATAATTCTGTGGTAGGCACTATATTCCATTATGCAATTATATCAGGTCGTTCCAGTGCTAAAACAAAGAATAAATAAATGCATTAATTATTGAGTTAATGAATTAATTAGCGACCGAAAGAACTTATAAAAATACGAAACCTGTGCAATCTTTTCATCTCCATAATAATTAGTTCTTATTTATTTATTTTTATTAATATGTACTTATCATTCATGTACTAATTTTGATAACCTATATTATTTTTTAGTAATTTTTGTCGTTCATTATGTTTCCAGGGGAGGGTGCGTAAGGAGAAAGAGGCGCAGAGGCAGCGTGAAGAGGAGCTGAAGAGCCTTGAGGAGGAGAAGAAGAGAAAAAG